>CDMC01000001.1:2036939-2076404 GCA_001511075.1 Aspergillus calidoustus
GGGGGGAGGAGGCGGGGGTGGGACGGCAGACTTACGGAGAAGGATGCCGTACGTCGTATCTCCTTTTCCAGTAAATAGCAGGAAACTGGCCATCCTCCGGAACACGAGGAATCGCTGGGAGAGTGGTGACGGCTTTCGCTGACATCGTGTCGACCGAGTACACTCATGTCAAGAGAGAGAAGCAGGGAAGTACCCGGGCCACTCAGCATCAGCTGGAGAAACTGAGTGGCACTGAAGATACGTTCCTGATCAAGTAACAAAGCAAGATTATGTGGCAGTGGTGGTGTGCATTTTACTCTTTGATCCTTTGATTCTTTCAGATTCGATGGGACTGGGCCCGCTTGCGAAGTTCTTTCTGCTGGATTCGTCGAGGTAGCAGAGGCGGCAGCGAAGGGCCAACGTTGATAAAAACGAAACCAAGAACGTTCCCAAAACGAACGAAAGACCAGTAATTAGGCTCCGTTGAAGATCTGGGGTTGAAAGGACGGTGGATAATGGAAAGAGGGAGGGGGGTGGTTGCAGTGTGGGAACTGGGAAAGACAGCAGCAGAAAAGTACGAAGTCACACCAGTGTGGCTCGAGCAAAAAGATGTTGAGAGGCTTAGTTTTTTAAAGTCTTTGCTATAATATGCTTATTATGGTGATTTATCCACGATTGTTGCTGTCGACCGCAAAAGTGCGCGCACCCCGGAGAGGCCAGTCCCTGTCGCGGAGACGGCGCGTTTTGCGCAGATTATCCAGGCAATTAACAGCCCGTGTCCAGATGCCGCAGCGAGCGCACGACGCCCACTGGAACTGAGCAGTTTCCAGCATCTTCAACAGGCAGCGAAAGGAGAGCAGAGCAGAAAGAACTGACACCCTCAGAAACGCCTCCGTGGCGGGACGGGCCAATGAACGCCTCCACCGCATGCACCAAAATGGCCATCTCAAATGTTCGAGGCCCCAGATAGAAGCGGGGATTCGCAGCAGGAGGTGCCTTTCTGGGCCAGTGAGCATGCGGCTGTCACTAATTTTGGCCAAACCTGCCTGGCCTGGCCTGGGAGGGCGTTTTCCCTTTTCTGCTCTTTACTTCTGTACCCTGCTCTCGCTCTTGTTTAAAGGCGATGATGATCTTTGGGTTTCCGGATTTCAGCGACCATCTGACACTTTCACCGACTGTCATCAGACATTATTTTACTCACCCGCTGCTCATGTCGGTCAAATCTTGACAGAATACCTGATATCTGCCAGCCTCATGCACAGACTCCCCTGGTCAAGGCTTTCCATTGATCCTTCCGTCCTTCTCCATCCCAGGTCGGCTATGATAAGCGTCTTCCTGGTGTGGCTTTTTTGACTTTTCTTTTCTTTTCCTCCTCCCTTCCAACTTCCCCTCCACCGGGCCTTGTCCATGTGCGAGGGCTACTGTAACTTTGAGATTCCATCGCCGAGTGACCTTGTTGAAGCCAGTCACTAGTGGCTCAGCTGGCTCTTCCTGAGGTCTTACCGTTTCGCATTTGCCACTGCGCACAGTCAAAAGTGGCTTGAACACACAAACTGAGCGTCGCCCACGGCCGGTCTAGACCCTGCATGTTCCGCCAATAGCCATGCGTGATGGGGAACAAACTCCCCTTAAGGTGTGCAGGTGAGGCTTTAAAGGTATCGGTTACGAGATATGGTACCCTGCCATATGCTTCTGCTTAGACCAGCAACAAACAATATTAATCGTCAGACTTCAATTTATCGCTTTCAACTCCCGAGCCCCGAGGCAGGCTATCTAACTTAATCGACGATTAAGATAAGGTAATTCCCTTCCGACCCCCGCTCAACCCTTGAACGGACCGGACCTAGACAGCCTCGATTGTGCAGTGTATTGTGCATACTAAATGAGCGAGCAGCCTCAAAATCACAAATGTTACACAACACGCAAGCTACAACGCAGCACAACAGATTGGACCCTTCTGGCTATCCGTCAATCTATTGGGCTTGGAAGTCACACCCCTGCATCTCCCAGGACTCTCATCCAAGACACTCTGCGCAGATCTGGAAGCCTGGGAGCATTCCAATGCGACAAAACTGAAACCAGCCTCGCAATGTCCTCCAGGAAGAATGTGCCATAGATCGGCTTGAACTGTCTTCGATTTCAGCTCGTTTACTATATCCAGTAGTTTTTTCCGCCGGTAGAGGCGAGAGCTTCAAGGGTTGCGACGTCCATGCCTATAACCGGACTGCCTTGCGAGCGCCATGACACCATCAAGCTATTGGTTTGCAATGGCAGGAGACCAGTAGGAACTTGGCTGGATGTTATCAATGTTCAGTACTGGCCTATAAGATCGTCGTCGACCTTGCTTGTCGACTGTCGAGAATCCCGGAGCTTGTCTGATTGATCAGCCTTAATAGGAAATCATCCAGTAAAAGGCGGGTGATGACTCTGGAAGATACAAGAAAGAGAGATGCAAAGCATCAGCTTGGCCATGAGAGTCGAGCGAGGGGCTCAGAAGTGAGATCAGGAGTAAACCAACACGCCAAACTCCGTTCGGGCGCCTCCGCACATTTGATGGCTGACTGTGGAGTGCAGGCAGTGAGGCACTCCTTGGAGATAGTGATCCTTGCTTTCGCGACAAGCCAGCGGCTGAGCACCGAGCACCGAGCACCGAGCACTAAACAAACCGACATCCTGGTGATGATCGACGGACGATCCAGAGGGACTGACTCAAATAGACTCAGGGTGAACAGATCTCCTGCTCATGGCACCATCATAATCATTCGAATTGTAAAGTCAGAGGGAACGTCGTTGAAATCGCTGTCAATTGCAAATTCTCGGCAAGATGTGCCTCGGAGACTGCTTCGGGTCATCTTGTCCTCGTATTCGCTTCTCATGTCTCGGCAAGCTCCCCGAGTTGCGCACCCTTGGGCGTTGATTCTCTGACACGCTGACGGACATGACCCTCTTTATCGCTGAAACAGGGCTTTTTGCTGCTATCGCAAAGACTCTTGATCGTGATAAGCATGTACTCCGATCGCGGAGTGGGATGGCTGATCGCCTTGTGGAGCTATCTCTGCTCCTGTAATCATGACCTCTGATTCCTGGAAGATTATCAGTTGAGCAATTGTAAGATCGACAATGACCAATTGGATGTCATGGAGTTGAAGTTTCATGGCTCTATGGCGGAAAATGCCGATAACGCCGGGCGCAATTCCTGCATTTGGTCTTGATCTTGAAATTAATGAGATGTCATCCTGGGGGCGGTGCAGCTGATGGATGAGCTTACGAAGCCCGCTCCAAGTGTGAGGTGTGGCTGTCAGCGCTGTCAGCACAGGGAAAAGGGCTCAATGAGGATCGGAAAACAGAACGAATGACATGATGATAGGGCAGGAATGTCAGTTTTTAATATTTGGTCTTTTCATGACCTGAATGCGCCCAGATCTGATGCGGTTTGAATCGTTTGGACGTGCGATTGTCGACCGTTTTCGGCCTAAAAATTGGAGTGGTCAATAATCTCTGGTCAATTGGGTGCGCTGGCAGCCGGTCGGTCGATCCCCGCGTCCACGCATCCACACATCCGGCCCTTCGTCAATCAAATTGTTTGGTTGGTTGCCTTTCAACTCGGCATTTGCGATCCACGGTCCTGAGCTGGAGCAGCCTCAAGGTTTCAGGGTTCGATGGCCGTGCGATTCACGATTGCTTCAACATTCCAATGCCTCAACACTGAACAGTAAGCTGATGACAATAATGAATAAATTTAGCCGATGACTGTAGCTCAGGCGAGATGTGACATGATCAAGATGAGTGAGCATTGAGATCAGACCAGCGCCCTGAATTCTGGGTACGCTTAAGAATACGCTTACCGTCAGCGTCAGCCTGGGGTTGGAGTCACCCCACGACGAGCATTTCTGGAACCGTCAAACAGCGCCCAGTGGCTTTTCCCACGCTTGCGGCCGGAAAGTCTGTTTTTTTTGATAACGAGATCACGCCCTGGACGTATTCGGACATGGTTGTTTAAATCGGATTGTTCTCGATCCCACTGACCCAGCGGTTTGTCGAGGTTGACAAGTCCTGGTTCAGAGCTGGCTGTCTCGGATCCCCGGGATAATAAATCAAGCCGGACCCTCCCCTCCTCCAAGATCCGTCCTCCATCATCATCATCCTGGCATTATTTCCTCCTCCACTCATCTCCTCGTAGTGGATATTCTCACCATCTGGAACCGTCTCTCGGTCTCACTTCACTCCGTGGCCGCCGCCCATCTGCACACTGCACAGCCTTCAATCCTGCTCCTGCGAGTTTTGCAGCAGTCACAGACGCAGCATAACCATAAGCCGGACTCCTTCAGGCGATCGGACGAGACTAATCGCTTGCTCCGGCGTAGTGATCGACCAGTTGCTGCATTGGAGGTGATATCAGAAGCAGGCTGGGCATAAGCCTTGGAAACTTGGGCTCTCCACCCCAGTCGCTGACTCTGTTTTCGCCCTTTTCTTTGCTTATTTCTGTGTCCCACTTTGCTTCTGCGCGAGATCCGTGACCTAATGATCTTCCGCGATTCCCCATACCCTCCGACATCTCCGTAAGACTCGCAATTAACAACCCGTGGGGAAATTCCTGCTCATCCGGCTGGCTCGTCTTGTTCATGGCCCAGCTCCAGCACCTTCCTTTTCTATCTCGTCGCCCCTCTTCTTCTTTTTCTCTCTTCTCTTTCCTTCGTCTCTTCCTCCTCTTCCTCCTTTTCACGGTTCGGCCTGTGGATTCGACAGTGGTGCCGTCGAATAATTCCACCGAGCTCTCAGTGTCGGACAACAAGCGATTTCATCTTGGCGGCAATCAGGTGAACCTCGATCAGCGCATCGACCTTGCCCCGTTGACCCGATCGCTCCTCAATCTCAGTCACCGACAAGTTAGGGTCAGTATTGTCGATGCATTGTCGAATGCGGATTACTGAACCGACTTTATCCGCATAAACCTTAAGCGACTCCAGTTGCTTACTATAGTTTAGGATTTCAACCGCACCGGGACTCTAGTGTCAACCACCGGGTCACCACCGCTGCGAAATTCTAGTATCGCCTTCGTTCCCTGCGACTCGTCGGCATATCCAGGAAACTCAAACGCAAGTGAGGCCTTGGACCGGATCCTGACCTCGCGACCGAAGCCGTTGGCAGTTGTACTCTACAGCACATCAGCATCCCACTGCGACTATACGGATGATCAGCACATCAACTTCGACGACATATTCACATTACTAGACGCCGATACTGCAAGGGACATTGAGACCCAACTTGGATCAGCAGATCACTCAGGAATATCCTATATCGTACCGAATATGGCGTCGTATCCGGGCCCTATGCCAACCGCCGATAGTGGCGGGGGTACAGACAGCCCTAATACAGGTATGCATCGGCTAAACCGGGTGCTGTGCTAGTACACCAGTGCTAATTACTGCTGCAGCTATGATTATCCTTTACAGTATCACAGGTATCATTACGGCGCTATTTCTCTCCATCATTATTACGGGCGCGATCCGTGCTCATCGTCACCCCGAGCGATACGGCCCGCGGCAACGGCCAGGGCGGCCGCGGCAGAGTCGGGCAAGAGGGATGGCCAGGGCGATGCTGGAGACGATCCCAATCGTCAAGTTTGGGGACAATGACAACGACAAGTTGGAGGGAGATAAGGGAGATGTGGAGATGTCGATAGCGTCGGATACCCCGGTGTCGCAGCTACGAGAAGATGAGCCCCGCCAGCCACCAATGGCGACTGGTGGCACCACGTCGCCGTCGCCTCAAGAGGCATTGCAAGATGCTGCCACGTCTACTCCCGAGCCCAAACAAGAGCGACGTACTGGAGCGACTGGAGTGGCCGAAGCTGAAACCCCTACCGACCATCCCAACTTCTCCTGCCCGATCTGTACCGATGATTTTGTGAAGGGACAAGACCTGCGCGTTTTGCCATGCAACCATCAATTCCATCCCGAGTGTATTGACCCGTGGTTGGTCAATGTTTCGGGAACCTGTCCTCTTTGGTATGTTTGACTAGTGCAGTATCATGTTTGATCATTTGCTGACATCTTTCCAGCCGTATCGATCTCAACCCACCTCAGGCCGAAGGCGAGAATAACGAGAACCAGGAGGGTGAGAATCGCACCGAAGAACAGGAGCCAACTCCCGAGCCCGCCACGGAGGAAACGCCTACACATCGTCATCGCCGCATCAGCAACTACCTGCATGGTACATTGAATGCTCGCCGTATGCGCGACGCTAGCGTTGAGGAACGACTTGCAGCTCTTCGAAGTGTGCGTGAGGAAGCCAACCGTGAGCAACAGGATGAAACTGACGAGCAACAACAACGCCGACGACATCGTTTGACCGCTCGCTTCCGCGAACGGTTCAGGATCCGCACCCGGGCGCATGGCGACGAGCCTGCCACTCCCCCTTCTCCTGCTCCTGCTCCTGCTTCCACGTAGGGCTCAATGACCGCTCACGTGTATATTTTGCTTTCTTTCTTTGTCCATTATTTTACCTTTTGAAGGTATTGATATGATTGATTTGGGATGCATGGCCGGCCTGCATTTTACGTTTGATATTTTTGACGACTTACTCGACCCATGGGATACAGGCGTTTTGAGATTGGGGGGGCGGTCAAAATATGGCATTTTTGTGTATATGTTGATCTCTGCTATGACGGCTTTGTAGATACAAATTGACATATATAAAAACACTCAATTTTCATCACCCAGATTCAGCGACGCCTCAAGAGTGGTATTTATGTTCATACAATTTATCAAGGGGTGAGGGGAACCCGCCCCCATGGGGTATGTAGGGGTAGAATTGAGGGGGAAGCCGGATGCGGATGAACCGGAGGCCGGGGGATGGACACAACAAGAGGAATGAGGGGATCCCGGTTTTGTGAGGAGAAAGGTTCGAATTGGTTAATTTGGTTCAGGAGTGAGGGGATCCCACTTGACCCGGCTATACAGTCCGACACCGTGGACGGTATTAACCGAAAGCCACCGGCAGTAAGTGCGTGAGTTTCAGGAACCCGGGTAGATGTGCGAGAAGCGCCGTTTCCCCCGAGGGACAGCCTAAATGTCCTCTCGGTACGTATCTGGGTAAAATTGTGAATCGTCATCCCTATAGGGACTCGGAAAAAGTCCGGTGGACAAGTCCGGGTAATTCTCGTATGCGAAACTCGTCTCGAGGACTGGGCCCCAGCGTGGATACGTGTGGGGTGCTTATTTTGGGGAGTTGGAGGCTACGAGGACGACAGTACGACGCTGGGCGACGTGCGTGGGTTTTTCTGGAACGCTGGAAAACGGCTGGTCTCGGCGCTCGTGGTTGCTGTGGATGACTTTGTGGCCTCGGTGGTTGGTTGCCTGTGCTGTGCCTTGATTAGCTTTGATTACTGGCAAAAAGCCATGCAGGACGTTCTCCGAGAATAAACGGATCCCGGAATTGTCCTGAAAGTTGTTGTACTTTGGGAGGATTTTGGAGAATCGGAGAATTTTGTGGACTATTGCTTCTTGTTGTAGCTGATGGGCGCTATTCCCCGCATCGAACTATTGCATCGTGTCTCTTCATGACAGCTTCATCTCAACTTTACAGTCGCTGTCCTCAGCATGAGAAACAGTTACTTTAGTATCATGAGATAGCAGTAAACCAGAACATGTGATGTCGTCATCCGTTGCCATCGGGACTTGCACACCTCGGTTGCCTCGGGGCTCTTCATGAGCTTCAGAGCTCCCATTGAGGCATTTTATTGTATTTAAAGCAAAGCTGTGCAGGAGCCCTGGATTCTGGGCTGACGGCTTTTGGATTCCCCTCACGTCTTGCAGTTTCAGTTTGTCATTATTGGAGACCCGAATTGACCGGTGAACGCAAGCAGCAATCAGAATAATTCTGCGGTGGTGTGACTCGTCGTGTGTCTGTTTAAAACTTCATCATGTCCTCATCCTCTTCTTCTTCTCCCTCCCCTCCATCCTCCTCCCTTACCTCCATCGCCAAATCCCGTCTCGCCTCTCTCACATCGCACATCATGGGTTCCGCAGGTGCCTCCGTCTTTTCCACCTCTGTCGTGCCCTCTGCCCCCGAGGATCCCCTCTTTGGACTCGCCCAAGCTTATCGCCAGGATCCCTCCGACAAGAAGGTGGATCTGGTCATCGGTGCTTATCGCGATGACAATGCGAAGCCGTGGGTGCTCCCCGTCGTCAAGAAGGTTTGTCCTGGATTCCTGTTTACCGGTCACGAGCTTCGAAATTCATTTTCCGTCCCCGATATCCCGGGCTCGTGCGCTCAGATTTAGTAACAAGAAAACTAACCCCCATGCAACACAGGCCGATGACCTCATTCGCAACGACCCCAACCTCAACCACGAATACCTCCCCATCAAGGGCCTCGCCGAATACACCACAGCCGCACAGAAGCTCATCATAGGCGCGCAATCCCCGGCCATCGCCGAGAACCGCGTGTCAACGTTCCAAACCATCTCCGGCACAGGCGCCGTCCACCTCGGTGCCCTCTTCCTGTCCAAATTCCACCCAACCCGCCCAACCCTCTACCTCTCCAACCCTACCTGGGCCAACCACCACCAAATTTTCACAAATGTCGGCTTCTCCCTTGCAAACTACCCTTACTTCGACCCCAAGACAAAAGGCCTAGACTTCAATGGCCTCCTCTCCACCCTCCGCTCCGCCCCCAAGGGCTCCATCATCCTCCTCCACGCCTGCGCCCACAACCCCACAGGCGTAGACCTCACGCAAGAGCAATGGAAGGAAGTCGCTGTCGTCATGGCCGAGCGTGCCCACTTCCCTTTCTTCGATTGCGCCTACCAGGGCTTCGCGTCCGGCGACCTCTCCCGCGACGCCTGGGCAATCCGCTACTTCATCGAGCAGGGCTTTGAGCTGTGCATCGCGCAATCCTTTGCGAAGAACTTTGGCCTGTACGGTGAGCGCACGGGCGCCTTCCATTTCGTCTCGGCCCCCGGCCCCGAGGCTTCGCAGTCCGCCGCCCACGTCGCCAGCCAGCTTGCCATCCTGCAGCGCTCTGAAATCTCAAACCCGCCCGCCTACGGCGCGCGCATTGCGAGCCGCGTGCTGAACGATCCGGAGCTCTTTGCGCAGTGGGAAGAGGATCTGCGGACGATGAGTGGGCGCATTGCGGAGATGCGCAAGGGGTTACGTGAGAGGTTAGAGGCCAAGGGCACGCCCGGTTCTTGGGTGCACATTACCGATCAGATTGGCATGTTCAGCTTTACTGGGTTGACCGAAGCCCAGGTGAAGGTCTTGAGAGAGAAGTGGCATGTTTATATGGTATGATCCTCCTTCCTCAGTTTCCCGTCCATCCCCTGTTTCTCTAAATCTTACTATTCGGCTCGTGGATATACTAACAACACCCTAGACCAAGAACGGTCGTATTTCCATGGCCGGCCTGAACACGCACAACCTCGACTATTTCGCCGAGGCTGTAGATAGCGTCGTGCGGGAGACGTCATAATCCCTGTTTCATTTTTTTTTTTTACCTCGGTTGATTCTCTTTGCATCTCATTCCACTCAACTGGATCTTCTCGGCTTTCGGTTTAATTATTCCCCTCTACTACTACCCCGTTATATCACACACTTTACATTACATACTACTCAGGTTAAGCGGTCGGTCGGTCTGTCGGTCGGTTCATGCTCGGTTCATGCTCGGTTCATAAACAGGTCTTAATCGGTCGAAAGATAAAAGGAACTTTGCAGGGATAAAACTCGAATCTCGAATCTAATATGATAGATTTTCCTCTCTCCATAGAGACAAGATATTGTCTTCTCTTCTACCTATATACGTCGTAATGATGTAAATTCATCTCTCGGATTGTGCCATTCTAAAAAATCAAATCCCAGACAACCAACCACGTACACAGTCCCACCGTCCCCCAGAACACAGCCTGCGCCGCACTGCGTCTTTCCGTCGCGCGCTTGAGCTCCTTGTTTCCGCGTCCGATATTCGTCTCTGTATTTGAGGCGTCGGAGACGAGTTGGCCGATGTATTCTTCTTGCGTGGAGAGGTGGGTGACGAGGGTTTGTTGGAGGGAGGAGATTTCGAGGAGGGATTTTTCGGCGTTTCTATCGCAGGACGATTATGGTTAGGATTCTGTTAGCTTGAGGAAGAGGCTGTGCGAAAACGTACTGGACTTTGCTGAGGGTATCCTCATAGTACCGCACCATCGAATCGTTCTCCTCCGCAAATAGCTGGAGCTGTTCGGGCGAAAGCTCAGCCTCGATAGCCGCGACTTCAGCCTCATCAAGAACCGCACCCTTCCCCACTGGCATGGGTTCGCCCTCGAAGCCCGCATCAGGGTACGCCGAAGGCGCAGAGATTGAGGTACTTCCCGTTTGACCCCGGGCCCCAGCTCCAGCACCAGCAGTGTCCGACGTAGAAGCCTTGTACAAGACACTCTTCTCTCTCTCCCTCGCCCTCTCAATCCTCTTCTCAACCATCTCCCGCTGCGTCTCAATCGTATTCTCCAGCTGCCTCCTCAAGAACCACAATATACTCTCCCGCACCCCCTTAAGCAACTCCTCACGCTGCTCATCGACAATCTGCGCCTCTTTCTTCCCGCCCGCTGCAGCTCCGTCGCCTTGCCCCTCAGAGAGCGGCGAGGATCCCGACGCCCATTGGAAGAGCAGATTCGAGGCGCGCGAGCGCTTCCGGCCGTACTTCTTGTCGAGGAGCGTGGAGTAAGTTTCCTGGCGGAGGGACTCGGCGCTGGAGAGGTTGGAGATTGAGGAGGAGAGCGTGTGCAGGAGAGAGGAGGTGGATGTTGTGATGTTGTCGAGTTCGGTTGAGGAGAGGGTTTCTTTTTCGCGGGCGCTTGAGGTGGAAGGGGTTGTGCGATGGTGTGGTTTGTTTCTGATGTTGCTTGTGGTGCTGGAGTGGGCCGAGATGCTTAGGTATGACGGGCGGATTTTGTGTAGGTATGATAGGAGCGAGGTTATGTGTGTATTCTATAGAGAGGTGAGACGATTTGTCAGTTCAATTGTGCGTGTAGATTGTTTGTTTGAGGAGTACGGGGAAGACGAACGATGCGGTACGCTTCTTTGAGGAATTCATCGGCCGTTTCGGTGGTGAGCGGGCGGGTGGCTAAGGAAAGGGATTTGTTTTCCCTGTGTAGAAGATCGGTAAATGTGGGCGTCAGGTCGGTCATTGTGTTTGCTATCGAATCATGCTTTGGGGAGGAATTCGGTTGGCATTGACGTTGACGTCGATGGGGTGGAGAGTCGGAGTAAATGCTGAGCTGGAAGGTTGGCGCCGATCCCGTGATCTGCACCATGCCCTACATACACGGCTCCCAATATGTACCCCAGGTTCTCATGCCACGCTGCTCGGATAATTATCGATGGGACTGTATCATGTACTACCCCATCGGGTCGTAAATCCCTCCAGGCCCCAGAGACTCGGACTTTTATTCCGCAGAAGGAATGGAAGACCAGTCCCCTACGAGTATGAAACGTATATTCTTACCAAGTACGAGGAGCATACTATGACTCGCAGCTCGAATAAGAACTAACTAAAAGTGGTATCATTATGGGGTATAAATGCTAATATAACAAACACATGCAGGGTATAACACGCTATCATCAAATCATCCGACGTTCTTCGACCCAAATCTGCCATCCAGTTAGTCAACAGCTCAGAAACATGCAGCGTGAGACACATACCTCCATCTTTCCCATTTCACTTCCTTCTCGTCGTGCAATTTCCCGTGACGCCATGAGTAACAGGTCTAAGTCTTCTTGGTCCACCATCGTAATCATATCACCCTCATCTTGCATCTTGATCTTCAGCTGCATCTGGAACCCAAACTTCTCCCGAATCCGCGCCTCAAATTCTGGAAACTCGATTGTCGGCCCAATGATGATATATCGTGTGTCCTCGGAAGAATGAACCTTGACGCGGAATTTGCGCACCTCCGGCCGACGAGAGTAACCGCGGCCTGGACCGCGGCTGTGTGATCGTGTCCGGTGCCTTGCACCCATGATCTCGAACCCTGCATCTGGCGCTAGTTCCCCGTCACATGGCGAGCTACCGTACTCTTCCTCCTCATCAATGTACCCTTCTTGGTGGAAAGGGCGCCCTCCATTTGCGAGAGCCATCGCTCTTGCTTCTCCATACGCTCCATATACTCCGTACGCCCCATACGCATTTTCTGGGTAACCATTGGGTGCCAGTCCCAGACCGTCGCTTCCTCCTCTGCGGTGGCCATAGCTCTCCCGGGGGAACGCTTGTCGCTCTGGCGCAAATGCACGGGGCTGTCGGGCTGATGGGCCGCGCGGCTCTGAAGCCGTTCGTGTCGTGCCTATCCGGGACTTCTCCTGTGCGGCCGTAGTGTGTCCGTTGATCTGATGGGGCTGGGCTCCAGGGCGATCTAAGTCTAGTTTCGGTGGTCGTAGGGCTTTGTTGGGTACAGGGCGAACGGCTGTTGCTCCGCCAGCACTGCCAGATGAGCTGAGGCTTGCTTTATCGGTATCAGGTGGGGGGGTGGGAGGGAACAAGTTTCGATTCATAGGTGGTTCGGACTGCTGGCGGCTGCGGCTCGTCAGGTTCTTCTGGACTAGGTGTGACGTGGCAAACGGCACATCGCCTGGACCTCTCGCGGCTGATTCCCCGGGTGTACTAAGACGATTTGCAGCTACCACACGAGACTTGCCGAGGTAATCCTTGGCCTTGAGATTCTTTACCTTTGCCTCGTTGGGGCGGTAGACGACTCCTACCGGGATGGAGAAGACAGTGTAGCCCTATATATGTTAGCGTGGCTCAGGGGAACTCTGGGTGTGTACTCACTTCTGCTCTCTCCTTAATAGCGTCATTTATCACATCATGATCAGGCGTGACTTTCTCTTTCGAGGCATACTCAAGGTCCTTCATGCCGGGGCCAATTTGCTGGAGATAGATGTAGCATAGTCCACGATTGAACAAGACCTCGCAAGAGTACAGGCGGAACTTCAAGCCTAGTTGCTCGTAGTCGATGTAGGTGTTGCCTCGAAGATATAGCAGGGTGTCGTTGAAATTCGCCAATGCCTCCTCAAAGTCTCCTAGAAGAAAGTTCGACACGCCTTCTTGGAAGTAGGCGATAGCAAGATACTGGTCCAATCCCACAGCGCTTTGGTAGCACTCGACCTGTAGTCGTTAGTTTCATCTCATCGATAGCGAAGGGGATAACATACTGCTTTCTCATGTTCACCTAGCGTGGCGTATATGACCCCGCAATTGAAAAGAATCCTCGAGGTGTCGGCAATGCCGGAAAAGGCTCGCAGGGCCAATTCGTATTCCTGGTTATCGAAATGCTCCAGGGCCTGCACCCAAGTCTCGATTTCCTGCAACTTTTTGTTAACGCCTGGGTGACTTAGATAGGGTAGCAGTAGTGTCGACATACTTGCTTGAGGGACATCTCAATGCGTTGCCAGTGCCAGTGGCAGTCTTATGTATAGGGACTGGGTAAGCGACGACTTGTTTGTCCCCCGCGTCGTGAATACCTGGCTGACACCGGCTGGATGGAAATTTATTTGCCAACTGGCAGGGGAAACGCTGGCGATTTTCCCGGACCGCACACAGCAGCTATATGTATGCGCCAACCAACAGCCAAGGATGTGACGGGGAGGGGATCGGGTGGGCAGATGGCGAGCGTCAAGCGGGCCAAGAGAGTTTGGATGAATGGCACGGGGAGGAAGGCAAGAATATCAGGCCGTGAGGCGTGAGCCCACTACTCGGCGTGGAATCAGTCAATCAAGGACAGATTAAGCAAGCAAGCAAGTTGGTGACGGACCATGCGCGAGAGCCGAAGGATGGTTTTAGTGATCCTGTTGGGTGGAGAGAAGCGATAGATCGGGTATATATTTAGATCATAAATTAAGACGCACCAGCCACTTGACAGCGATTGGCAAGTTCAGACGAGAAGGGAACTTTAAAAACGAGTTCTCCCAGCAGCAAGAAGAGAGAAAGGACCGGAGAATTCCTTTTATTGTGCCTTGCGCGATGAATTCGACGCTGTCCAGGCCGTTGGTACCTGAAACCGAGAGGGTGGAAATGTTGAGAAAGGAGAAGTCAGAAAAGGGTGCAGCAGGGATGCAGCGGCTAGCGAGAAGAATTGAATGGACTCGATGGATCGAGAGGGGCTGGAGAAGAGGGAGAAAAGAGAGGAGCACCAGCGGCGAGAGGGGAGTGGTCGGTCTGAATGAATAACCGCCCAGCAAGTCGAGACTCTGCAGATGCAATAATCATTGGTGATGGGCGAATGGCCGATGCAGGGGGAATTCATCACAGTGCAGCACGTTGATCCTTGGCCTTTCAATGCGGTAATCAATCTTCTGCTTTTTCAATATAGTCGATATTACAGTGTACATCCCTGCCCATGTTTATAGCGAACAAACATATACTGAAATCCGGTCAAGGCCCGACCCGAGCCAGTTCCGCACCCTCACCCACAAGCTGATTGTATTCTCGACATTCTTCAGGCCACATGATGTTCGAGTTCTTTCAGCAAACGGGCCCCGATGCGATTCGACAGAGATGTGAATTATGTGACAGAAACTAAGTTTCTAGCGGCCCCCGCCACGGCGCTTCTGCGCGATCTCCCTGAGGCTGGTTTCCGCCGTGATAGGCCTCGTAGCGCCTTTGCTTCACGCCGCAGCCCTGTTCTGCCCTCTGATTGATGCATGCAACAATCCTAGCCTCGGATCGGGAGCTCTGCGAAAAAAAAAAATCAATGAGGGGAATTTTGGTCTCTTCTTCGTACGGAGTATCTCACCGTAGTGATTGTGTGCAGCTTTCCTGCATATTGGCTCCGATCATGTGAACCAGCCGAGAGATATCTTTCGAACCGTCACCGTCAAGTCTTGCAGTGATCAAATCTTCAGATAATTAAGAGCATCGCATGACTCGGTTTAGGATGCTCCGTGGGAAACAGACTCTTGGTCTATCAGTTCATTGTACACATTGACATCATCACATCTAGGTATCATCAAGATCTCAATACTCATGCAAGGTTAGGGCCCCTTTATTCACCATCTTGAGGCCGGCGAACCGCTGGTATCAAACCATTCCCTGAGCCACTTGCTCTTGCCGCTCCTGCCATACACTCTTGCCCGAACAGGAGCACACCGTCTTGTCGTTATCCCACACCCCGGCGCTTCGAGCTATCACTCCTACCAAGGTATTGGAATCTTCGCGCCGAAACGGGCCTTCCGTACCGCTCGACAACACCATACTGCGCCCAATCAACTCCCAAACCGCCACCGGGCGGTCCAAAAACACATTGCCTCGCCCCTTCGCATCCACCTCCACGCTGCCGAAGATTCCACGCGGCTCCTTGTGTGCGTCAGCCCCAAGAAGCTTCGACTTCACCGCCTCCCAAATGCCGCCGGTAGACTCCGCCCCTCTGGAGATGTCTCCTGCCTCTCGTACTGTGGCCCAATACTTGCCCGGCGCCAATCCGTTGATGGTCAAATCGACCAGCGTCATATGAGGCGATACTTGAACCATGCGCGCCAACCCTCGGACCTTATTGGAGACTGTCGTTGAGTGTGTTTCGAGGATACAGACTGCGGAACCTATCATCCACCAAAACTTAGCTTATGTCGAAGTAATGAAACAAAGCGAGGCGCAGCCATGTAGATCGGAAACGACATACTGTTTGAGGTACCGCTGCCTCGTAGAATTGCATCTCGACCGGTGCCCTGGATAGCTGTGACGATAGAGCTGGGTGGCGCGGTGCCTTCAATAAAGACGAGTTGATCCTTGAGATTCGCTTCGACCTTGTTGACGCCTAGAAGGAAGATCCAGATGTTTCAGCTAGATTCGATAGGTGTATGTCTGACTCATACCTTGTAGCTGGTTCAATGCCTGAGAGATGTCCTTGACACAGCTCTCACAGCTCATCGGAACCGCAAAGGTCGTCTACCTGCGTCAGTCTCCTTGTTTGAGCGCGATTCGTCGAGTGATTTCATACCTGAAATGGTTCAATCATGGTGGCTCGGCTTTAGCAATAGCAAGGACAATCTATAGTAGAGAAACAGAATGTTTGTTGTTCAAGGGCGAAGAAAGTAATGGCAGGACAAGCGGGGTGATTTGAAATCACAGGCAGATTGCCTGACGCTTCAGGCACCGTCGGTTTCCCCAGTCCGATAGCGTCATGGGCTCCATTTTTCCACTCCGAGTCTCCGACCGTTTCTCGACCTCACGCAGTCCACCCTCACAGACGGCAATCTGCTGCAATGTCCAGCTCCAAATCTAGATGGGCCGACGACGATTCCGAGGCAGAAGCTATTGCCGCTCAACGCAAACGAGAAAAGGATGAGAAACGACGAGCCAAAGCTGAGAAGCAGCGACAACAGGAAGAGCTGGCCAAACTACAGGCAGCGCGGAGTCAATCCGCCAATGCCGGCCCCAATGGCGACGCTGATGCACCTCCGACGAAACGCCGGCGACTTTCAAATGAGCAGCACCAGCAACAGCCGGAGTCCGACGTGAACTTGCAACCGAATCAGGGCAAGTCAAGCTTGCTACAGTTCCCCGTGTTCGAATGGGGACCGTGTCGCCATGTGGACAACTTCGAGCGATTAAACCACATCGAGGAGGGCTCGTACGGTTGGGTCAGTCGGGCGAAGGAGATTGCAACCGGAGAAGTGGTCGCATTGAAGAAGCTCAAGATGGACAACTCCCCTGATGGATTCCCCGTCACAGGTCTGCGGGAGATCCAGACGCTGCTTGAAGCTCGGCATCAGAACGTCGTCTATCTCCGTGAAGTAGTGATGGGCAACAGAATGGACGAGTGAGCCCCCCAACACCCTCCAATATACCTTTGCACTGAATCCTTTCCCTCCTCATCTCCACTCTGCGCACCCCTTTCTGCCCTGAAAAGTACCAGATACACGGGATTAACCGTCCACCCGATGGGGGGTTCGATCCCCGCGCCCCCCTCACCCCATTCTACAGAGTCTACCTCGTCATGGATTTCCTCGAACACGATCTCAAGACCCTCCTCGACGACATGCGTGAGCCCTTCCTCCCCTCCGAAATCAAAACGCTCCTCCTCCAATTCATCTCCGGCCTCGACTTCCTCCACTCTCAATGGATTATGCACCGCGACCTGAAGACCTCCAATCTCCTCATGAACAACCGCGGCGAACTAAAAATCGCCGACTTTGGAATGGCGCGCTACTACGGCGATCCGCCGCCAAAGCTCACACAACTCGTCGTGACGCTCTGGTATCGGTCCCCCGAACTGCTCCTCGGAGCTGAAACCTACGGCCCGGAGATAGATATGTGGAGTCTGGGCTGTATCTTTGGAGAGCTCCTTACAAAGGAGCCGTTGCTACAGGGCAAGAATGAAGTTGATCAAGTATCCAAGGTACATACACACCTTTCATCCATTTTGATCGTGTCCTGGCTCTAACCAAGTCCCCACTCAGATCTTCGCCCTAACCGGGCCCCCAACACCCCAAATCTGGCCAGGATTCCGCTCCCTCCCAAACGCCAAGTCACTCCGCCTCCCACCTACACATTCCGCCCCGCCAAGGGGAACAACACCGCCTCTACTTCCCCGCTCGAAGTTCTCCATCCTCTCCAACGCCGGTCTCCAACTCATCTCTTCTTTGCTCGCGCTGAATCCAGCTTCGCGACCAACGGCCGCCGAGTGTCTCACGCATCCGTACTTCCGTGAGGAGCCGCGGCCGAAGCCGAAGGAGATGTTTCCTACTTTCCCGTCCAAGGCGGGTATGGAGAAGAGGAGAAGGCGGGAAACGCCAGAGGCGCCAAAGAGGGGGCAGGAGGCGCCGAAGCTGGACTTTGCTAGTGTATTTGGTGGGCAACCTGGTGGGGATGCCGGGGAGACAGGAGCCGGTTTTGCCTTGCGCTTCGGCTAGGCGGTTTGGAGCTTCTTTCTATTTCATTTAATCTTCATCCCGGGTGTAAGAGACTACGAGAATCTAGAGGATAGCTTGACCCTCAATTAAACTAGTCCTTGATATTCAAGTTTCGGCTCAAAGGTTGTCCTACAGAGTACACATATCGCCAACGGAAAGATCCATATCAATGGCTGTTTAAGCCACGCTTGCCAATATGCCTCCGGTCCATAGCCATTCAGAAGCCTTGATGCCGTAGTAATATGCCCCATAGCGGCGTGTTCTCACCGCAACAAATATTGGTCGAATGGAGAAACGATCGCGGAAAGTTAGATTCGTAACCAACGAACGAAAATACGTCAAGAAAAGTAATGCCGGTGCAACAAAGAGTATGTGACGAGGTACTCTTCTGTCGAGTCGCTTCCCTCTCGGTCCCCTCGAAGTGGTAGTGGGCTTGGAAGCCCCATCGGCCCTCCAGGGCCAATGATTTCGGGAATTTCTTGTGTCCGTAACGAAAGGGCGCGATCAAGACCAGGGCCACTGTGCAATCCTCCATCGCCTGAAAATGCTCGCTCTCCTTTTATCGGGTTGTCGCCCCTGTCGGGTCGGAGATCAGTCGATTTGCCGTCAACAAGGAAATACTCATCTCTCAATGATGGCAAAGACGTACGGTCGCCCTTATCCAGTGGTATCCAAGGATTGATTGGTCCATTTGCGTCGTCGTCACTGAGACTATTAGGGCTTGGGTCTTCGTCACTGCTCTTGCTCCCGGAGAGATCGCTATCATCAAGTCTATTCAGCGTAAGGAAATAATTCAGGTCTCCAATGTCCCCAAGAGCGGCTTCAGGGACAGCTACATTGTTCAACTGCTAGTCTTTATCAGCGGGGGACACTTTGAGTCTGTTGGGTCCCTTACACATTCCAGTACTGTTTCCTCTTCATGAATCGACCCTGTGTCATCCGCGATGTTATCTGTATGCGGGCTCTCCGGTACAGATGTATCCTTAGCAGGAAGTTCTATCGCTTCTTCCTCAATAGCACTCTCGTCATCTGGCGTCTGAGTAGTGTGAGGGTTCTCCGAGGCAGTGGGGGAAGCGACGCAAGAAATGGAAGTCACATTAGTCTTCTCGACTGGCACACCGGGCTCCAAGGTTTGCGGAATGCCACCGGCTGGCGGATCCGCCATTGCTTCGTCTAGAGGAATTGCCGCATCAGAGATACCAGATATCAACGAGCCTATGCTGGACAAACTTTCCACGGGAGACCCGGATCCTTCATCGGGAGGCGTGGAAGTAGAAGTTGTGGGAAGGTTCACGGCTGTTTGTTCCTCTTGCACATCAAAATGCGCATCAACACGGGGAGGGTTGTCCGAGTCTGGCGTCACAGGAGATGAATCTTCTCCCGGAGAATCTTCCGGCGTCGGGGACAATCCATTAGCGAGAGGCCTGCCAGCCTCCGTGCTCAATGTGGGTAATGACGTGGGAGGAGATGGATGCATATCATCGATGTCGTCGCTTAGGCTGGGGTAGTTGCAGCCAGTTCGGTAGAGGTGGGTTCCGAAATCATAGTCTTCTTCTGTGCTAGCCTCAGATACAGTCGACGAGAAACGACGCTCATGTCGGTCAGAGGATGCTTCTGCAGAATCGGACGAATGCCACACTCCATTGATCACAACCTCGCCATCGCTTGTTTGGTGGACGGAGCGTCTATGCAAGCCAGACCTTAGGGCTTGTAGTCCAGTGCGGGCCCGCCGTAGAGACCTTCCTGTTAGACTTTGCATCCAATGCCTTGACCCGGTAGGATGAGCTGCTTGGGAGAGACCATTCGCATCGTCCGGCCACTCATTGGCTCTGAGAGCTGGATTGTGTCGAGGGTCTTCTGGGTTGAAAACTGGATAATGAGCGCTTTCCTCACATGCTGATGGCGGAGTTGGGGGCCTCGAGAGACTGAAATTATGCCGTTAGCAGCTCATAGTACTGTCACAAGGTAGGCGTCTCACCGGCTTCTTCTTCGTCTTGACGAGCGTATCGAGACAGGGAAAGTTGCCTGAACTGATTGAGGTGCAATGTCACCGGAATCCTCGTCGGACGGAATCATTGCTTCTTCAGAGTGAGCGTGTACTGGAGTAGACTAATATACCTGAAAGCAGGCCTCAATTCTCTGGTTTTGATGTACAATGCCAGTAGAGAGAGTCATGCAATCGATGGGTTGACATGCAGAGGGAAGGCGACCGAAATGGAATCACTCCGGATTTCTAGGAAAACGGAGAAGCACTTTCCGCCTGGTTAAATTCATTTGCAGCGTTGGACAGAGGAAAGAGGCAATTGCAGCACTGCAAGGGACTTGATTGCAGCTTCCATCAGAGGGCATAGGGCATCTAAAACTTGGAGCGCAACTTTTGACGAACCACAGCTGCGCAACAATTCGCAGAAGAACACGAGAGAAACGCGCTCCATTTTCTCCAGTGAGCTGGGTTTTTACAGGGCCGTGAAGGCTGGAAGCATTGCGTCGCCGACATCTTGTGTTGTGCAAGCTGCATGGGGGCATGCGGCGTGGGAGCTTGAACGGAAGCAGCCGCCTTTTCAGCTTTCCCTTTCTCAACTCTCCGGCGCAGCTACTGAGCCTCACCACTTTCGAACGCATCTGACTCGAGTCAAATTTTTCGGTTGCGATTACTTTTCCAACTCCTATTCTTCTGTCAAAAGAACCTCCCTTGTCTCGATTACCCCCTTCGCCATGGCTGCAGCCCAGCAAGCTGTCTCGTTCAACGAAATCATCCAAACAAGTAAGAAACGCGGCGTCCTGTACCTTCAGCCCTCCAGCGAGCGAACGTCTGGCTTACACCCTTTTTCTTCCGCTTAGGTCGCCAGAAGAAAAAGAATGAAGAGCTCGCAAACAAAATACTTGGCAAGAATAGGAGGGCGAGCGCGCCTGGTTCGGGGGTTGGGAAACCACAGAATGCTACGCCAGGAAGTCTTGCGAGCAGGGTCGGTGTGACAAAGGTAACAACACAGCGCATGAGCTTGCTCCTTACATGGTTCCCTTTGGCAAGAAGTTGCTCATTCGTTCCTCTCACAGCGCTCCTCATCTGCCAATCTCGGATCCAAGAACAACAGTAGAGGCTCCTCCGCGGCCGGACCAAACACAGCACCACCACCTTCGAAACCAGCACGCCGACGTCGCCCTGACGAGGCTCGCCTCATGTCAGCTCTTAACCCCGCAAACGGCCAGGCTACGGTGCGCAATACAACTGGAGGAATTAGCATCAAGGGGACGGGGTCAGAATCGTTCGTTGTGGTCGGAAAGAACTTCGCCCCCGGAACCACGGCAGCGGACATTCAATCCGCCATTGAGCCCGTCTCGGGAAAGATTGTCAGTTGCTGGGTTACGTCTCACCAACCTACGGTGACGGCGGAGATCACCTTCCAAGAAAAGTCGTCAGCTGAGAAAGCTGTGGCTAATTTTCATAACCAGAGGGTACGGTGTCTGAAAATAGCGCCGCTAGCTAAAGCTAAATAGCTGATGTTCTTTTAGGCAGACGGAAGGCTTCTTTCAATACAGCTCAAATCCTCGACGAACCGCGACGTTCTCGACCGCCCTTCGACCTCTTTTAACCAGCAACGAGAACAGACGGATCGCGAGCGACGGTCGCAACGGATAGCAGACCTGGCCGTTCAAGACGGCAGCTTTGGATTCGACGAGCAGAGCAACCAATCTTATAACTCCAGAAACAGCGGTCGTGGCCGCAACCAAAGAGGCTCTCGGGGCAGAAGGAACTTTGGTGCGGGTGATCGGAAGTCAAATCAAGCTTCACAGGAAACAGGACTCTACAGCGACGAGATGATGGTGGATGCTCCTCCAACACACCCAAGGGGCAGAGGAAATCGGCGTCAATAAGCGAAATGTTTCCGGTTCACAACGACCTATGATCTGGTCTTCCATGCCGAAGGGACTAGAGGCCGGTCAGCCTCAATCGGTTCAAAGGAGGGGGCATGCTCTCGTTTCTCCGCCTACATAAAATCACTGTTGGTTAGCCGGCGTCGGATACGATTTTACAGAGATTTAAACAGCTATATCATGATGTACGAGTATTTGCCTGCCATATAGTCGGCGCTTTCAGGGTTTGCTTGGCGTGTTTTTGAATTAAAAAAAATTATACACCCCATTTGCAGTTTCTCAAGGTCTTGCTTTATACCAGCGACAACAAACCAGGGATAATTAACATCATTCGAAGCACTGCTGCGCTCAATACTTCGAAAGAATTTGATGTCATTTCCGAGCTGCTCCAATATTTTGTTATCGATAAGGATGCATCACGTGTGAGGTTTTTGGAGAGTTTCGGAGGACAATATTTATCTCAGAACTTGTCAGAATCACATATTATTGCTCCATTCCATCTCAAGGAGGATAATCTAGTAATATTGTGAAGCGATCTTTGATCCATTCGTCAGCCAGTAGGGCCCAGAGGACAATCGAAAGCGCCGTCGCGCGCAATTCATCCTCATATCGACAATGAACTATGCAGCACAGCGCACCCTCAGCCGACTGCTGAGAAGAACCACGCGCCGAACTACTACAAATATCCAATCGCGACGATGTACATCGACATTCGAGACTAGCGAGTGGTCGACGCCCCTAGCGCGGACTCTAGCCAACGCGATCAAGACGACCGGACCTGTGCCGATTGCAGCGTTTATGCGCCAGGTGCTAACATCACCAGAAGGAGGATACTATACTACCAAACCAGAGAGCGGAGGGGAAGTCTTTGGGAAGAAGGGCGATTTCGTCACATCTCCGGAGATATCTCAGGTCTTCGGAGAATTAATTGGGATATGGACGATTACGGAATGGATGGCACAGGGAGGGAAGAAGAGTGGAGTGCAGTTAATGGAGGTTGGACCGGGGAAGGGAACGCTTATGGATGATATGCTACGTGTAAGTTGACGGGTTTCTCGCGACGTTGAGCGGATCTGACAATGGCTCGGATAGACATTTCGGCACTTCAAACCATTCACCTCAAGTCTAGAGGCAATCTATCTCGTGGAAGCTAGTCCGACATTGAGGGAAGTTCAGAAGAAGCTACTATGTGGTGATGCAGCTATGGAGGAAACAGAAATCGGCCACAGAAGCACGAGCAAGTACTTCGATGTGCCTGTTATCTGGGTTGAAGACATTAGGTTGTTGCCGCATGGTGAGTACACTAGCTCCTCTTCAACGCTCTCGATGATTGACTGTGACCACAGAAGAAGATAAAACACCATTCATATTTGCCCACGAGTTCTTTGACGCTCTACCGATCCACGCCTTTGAGTCCATCCCTCCAGCACCCGAGAACCAGCCTCAAGAGCAGGAAATCATGACTCCCACAGGTCCAACCAAGCTCCACAAGCCATTGAAATCTGCGAATCAACCTCAATGGCGCGAGATCATGGTGACCCTCAATCCGAGAGCGGTCGAAGAGAACCTGAAAGACGAACCAGAATTCGCCCTAACTCTAGCAAAAGCATCAACGCCATCTTCTCTCGTCATTCCCGAAATCTCTGAACGATACAGGACGCTCAAGTCCCAGCCAGGCTCCACTATCGAAATTAGTCCCGAAAGTCGCATTTACTCGTCGGACTTTGCGCGGCGTATTGGTGGCTCGTCGCAGCCTCCGAGAACAGTGACGAAGGGCAAAGCCCCTGCAGCCCCGGTAGTCGCGAAGCGCAATCCATCGGGAGCGGCCCTGATTATGGACTACGGGACCATGTCCACAATTCCGGTCAACTCTCTCCGTGGTATTCAGAATCATCGTATCGTCCCGGCACTCTCATCCCCTGGACTGGTCGATGTTAGCGCAGATGTCGACTTTATGTCACTTGCTGAGGCGGCCATTGAAGCAAGTGAAGGAGTAGAGGTCCACGGGCCTGTGGAGCAGGGCCACTTCCTACAGGCGATGGGTATCGCCGAGCGCATGCGGCAACTGCTTACCACCGTGCAGGACGAGGAAAAGCGGAAGGTCCTTGAGACCGGTTGGCAGCGACTGGTTGAACGGGGCGGTGGTGGCATGGGCAAGCTGTACAAGGTCATGGCTATCGTCCCAGAGAATGGCGGCCGACGCCGACCAGTTGGCTTCGGAGGGGAAGTGCAGATGTAGAGCGGAACCACGATCAATCATACTCAATGTACTATACTGTATATAAGCAGTTCAAGAGCATAGAGTCTATACATCTACTGGATGCGCCACATTCCAGGAGACTTTCCCACTCCCGATTGCCACAAAACAAGTAAATAACCGGGGTATCAATTCTATCATCATCGTACTCATTAACCGTAAATTCTACACATTCATACCTAATACTCCCGCCAAATATCCTCCACATACGCCTCGGTCAGCCGCAGGTCCTTTCCATACTTCTCCTGCCACTGCACAAACCCGCCCTCGAGAACAAAAACCTCCTGCTTATGGCTCTCGTCCTTGCCCAGCATTCTCTCCCGCTCACGGGCGTAGCGCAGCGCCGCCGATGGTCCGCGCTGCTGGCTGAGCGCGCAGTGGAAAACGACCTTTTCCTTGTCTTGTAGGGTTCGCACGAGCTCGGGCATGCGGTGATCGAGTGAGGAGCTGGGGACCCAGGTTGAGGAGAAGATGTGGCCGCCAATGTGGTCTGGTAAGTAGATAAGTCAATAAGTGTTTAGTCGAGATAGAAAGGAGTTTTGTAGGAGGCTGATGTACCTGAATCCCGCACGTCGATAATGGCGAGCTTGCTGGGGGTGGAGGTTGAGAGGAGGAGGGCGGAGAGAGCGTCGCGGCTCATGCGCGGGAGGTTGGCGATTGTTATTGAGGACATCTTGAATAGATTTGAATGAGTGTCTTGAGCTGTATGAAAAGTGCTTCGAATGAGAAGAGGCGCTCAAAGTAACGCGGTGGTATGGTCGCAGTGGATTATCACGTGAGCACCGGTTCTCCGATCTGGAAAATTGAAGCCGCGACATTTCATCCTCCACAGCGACTCGTGAGAGGTCATTTCTTGCGGCTCCGACCCTCCGATTTTCTACCAAGAGGGACCCTTTTGAGTCAATTGACACCCCTCTCTCTGAGCTCGCAATACTACACACAACACAATGGAGATGCGCTCTCTAACCCGCTGCCTCCGTCTGAGGCCAACAACAACATCCTCCCTCTTCTACACCCGCCAATTCCAAGCAGGCCTCCTCAGCAATCAATTCCTCCGCTTCAACTCCAACTCCTCGTCCTCACCTTCAGATACCCGTGCCCCTTCCGAACCCTCGACCTCTTCAGAAACCGCCGCCCCCTCCGAACAATCACCATCAAAATCCTCCCCGTTCAATTTTCCCAAAAAGTCAACATCGGCACCCAAAGAGGGAACCGACACCGAAAGCTCCATCGAAGGAATTCTGCAAGAAATCAATTTCAACAAACCCACGCCTTCTACCCCAGCTACCAACAACCCGAGCAAGGGAGACACCGGCGCCGACGCCTTCGCCAGCGCCGGGGCCAAGGATCTGGTGAATCCGGTCCTGAAGGTCAATCTCCAGCTCGGTCCGACACTGGGTCGTTCGGTGCACATTGAGCCTGGGAGGATCCGTTTGCCTGATGCGATTAGGATATTGAATTCGCGGCTTTCGCAGAATAATGTCAGGGGGGACTCCTTTACACAGAAGCACCACGTGAGGAAGGGATTGTTGAAGAAGAATTTGAGAATGCGGAGGTGGAGGAAATTGTTCAAGTACTCCTTCACGCATACGCTGGCCAAGGTTGAAAGAATGCGGAAGCAGGGGTGGTAGATTTCCCCTGTTGTTGGTTCTGATATCCAGAGGGCATGTGTATAAAAGCAAGGAAGTTGAGTTGAAGATTTGAGTTGGCGTGTATACTATCAGGCTCTATTTGTCCGAGGTCTCTTTTGCATTGTACGTTAGAAGCCGCTGTGTGGCAATTATATCAAATGACCCAACGGTCTATTATTCACATATTTGTCCTCCTGATCTCAAATCAAAAGATACTCCATCAATCCCTCTTCCCACTCGCAAAGCCCCCATATCCATTTCCAGCACTCCCGGCAGAATACCCCCCATACCCATTTGACTTGGCTCCATTGCCAAACGAAACACCTACAGCACCCTTCCCAAGCGCCGGCACGCCTAGAATCCCATCTCCCTTCCATCCCCGACGCCTCCCAGCACTATTCCTCTCCCAATAAACGGCAAGCACGGCGCCAACGGCCGCCGCGAACCCAAAGAACATCAACTTCGAGAACAACCCACCAAGCACAGAAGATGACTCCTCACCCCTCGATGGCCACCCAATTCCTCTCCCACCCGCAATCCAACTAACATGGAACGTGAACGTCAACGGCTCTCCACGGATAACCTTCGTCCCATGCCCAGCCGTCCAGGGCTCCCTTGCCCCCTCAGAGACAGCGGAAGCCTCCTTCTCTTCGTCCGATTTCCCCTCTTTGCCCCTCCCTTTTAACAGGGCGACCTCGAACTCCGGAACCGAATACGCCGTCCCCGCAACGACATACCCCTGCTTATTCTTGCGCGCTCTCCCCGCCGCGGTGAGCTGCGGGATATTGTGCGCGAGGACATTCATATCTGTCCAGATGTGCAGGTGGCTCTTCTGCAGTGTCCCCTGAAGCGCAAATGTAATCGGCGTGTAGGGTGGTCCGTCATCTCCGAGAACAGAGAGGGTATTAGCGGCGCTGTCGCCGTTTTCTGTAGCCTCTTCTTCCTGGTCTTTTGATTTCGAGGTCGAGGGGGACTCGGTGGATGGGGTGAGAGGGGCCGTTGGCACGCGGCAGGTCATGGGGACGTCCGAGTGGACGTAGTATTCGAGGAGGTGGTAGAGTTCATCGGGGAGGGAGTCGATGGTGCAGCTTACGGTTTCGGAGACGCCGTAGCGGAGGGCTAGCGGGGCGGAGGTCTCCTTGCATGTTGGAAAGGGGATGAATTGGAGTTTTCCGAGATCGTCGGTTATCTATATGCTGTTAGAAGAGGGAAGGATGGGAGGTTATGCGGGCGATTGAAAATTTGTGGCGTTTGGGGAGGCTGGGGCACGCGTACATGTTCGCCGGAGTCACTAGAGCACAACGAATTAGCATTGGTTGGCGATGTGAAAATGAGAAGGTTATAGGATGCGTCCGTAGGCGAATCCACAACCGATTTCACTTACATTGTCCGATTCAAGCAAGTAACCGGCATGAGCTGGCCGTATGTATAGCCATCGGTTCTCCCCGCAACGGAGATTTGGGAGAGGCACGAGGCCAGTAGGCCGCAGGAAAGCAATTTTCTTCCCTGGACAGGCATGATGCTTACTGCGCGCCGCCAAGCAGGCGGAATGGGTGTGAGATTGTAAATAAGACTTAAGGGACAAGGATGAAGCTGGGAAAGAGGGAGAGTGAGGAGTGAGGAGACACGGTGGTCTTGACCAACAAGGTCGGTGTCGGCGATCCTCCGCTTGCTCTGAAGCTAAGGCGAGGAGCCGCCCAGCGCTTGGTTCCAAGTTTCCCAGGTTGTCTAACGCTAATTCTGTGGCTCCTCTTACACCGTGCGGAGTGCTCCGTACATCACCAAGTTGTTTGTTCACCATTAAGTTAATCATGAAGGATCAATTCAGGATGCTAGAACCACGAAAAAGAAAGAAAAGGGTCGCTCATATTCTCATCAATTATCCATATATTCCAATTTTACTTTTCCTTTCAGATTCGTTAAACATGCTCGCGGAGAGAAAGAAGTCTACGCAAGCTTGGCCTTCTTCTTGAAGGCGAGGAGCAGACCACTGGTGGAGGAGTCGTGTCCAGTACCCTCGCCAGCAGTCTCGAGCTCCTTCTGGATCGTCTTAGCAAGAACCTTGCCGAGTTCAACACCCCACTGGTCGAAGGAGTTGATGTTCCAAATGGCACCCTCGGTGAAGGTGACATGCTCGTAGTAGGTGATCAGGGCACCGAGAGTGGACGGGGTGATCTTCTGGGCCAGGATGGAGGTTGTTGGGCGGTTGCCGAGGAAGGTCTTGTGAGGCACCAAGTGCTCGGGAGTGCCCTCAGCCTTGACCTGTTCAGGAGTCTTGCCAACCATCAGAGCCTCAGACTGGGCAAGGAAGTTGGAAGCCAGCATGCGCTGGTGCTTGCCACCCTCGACCGGGTTGTGCGACTCGGCGGCCATGATAAAGTCCGAGGGGATGAGCTTGGTGCCCTGGTGGAGCAGCTGGAAGAAACTGTGCTGGGCGTTGGTGGCGGGCTCACCGAATAGGATGGGTCCGGTGGTGTACTTGACGTATTCGCCGGTGCGGGTGATGGCCTTTCCGTTGCTCTCCATGGAAAGCTGTTGGAGGTAGGCAGGGAAACGGTGCAGGTACTGGTCGAAGGGAGCAACGAGGTGCGTCTGGGCTCCGAAGAAATCGCTGTACCAGACGCTCAGAAGACCACCAATGACGGGGATGTTCTGTTCGAGCGGAGCTTCACGGAAGTGCTTGTCCATGGCGTGGGCACCAGCAAGGAACTGGTGGAAGTTGTCGTAGCCAATGTACAGAGCGACGGACAGACCAATGGCGCTCCAGACGGAGTAACGGCCGCCCACCCAGGACTCGAAGCCGAACATGTTTTTGGTGTCAATGCCGAACTTGGCAACCTCCTCTGCGTTGGTAGAGAGGGCAACGAAGTGCTTGGTGATGTGAGCGTCCTCCTTTGCGGTCTCTAGGAACCACTTCTTGGCGGTGTTAGCGTTGGTGATCGTCTCTGCGGTGGTGAATGTCTTGGAGGCAATCAGGAAGAGGGTGGTCTCGGGGTCGGAGCGCTTGAGAGCCTCGGCGATGTGAGTGCCGTCAATGTTGGACACGAAGTGCAGGGTCAGATCGGGGTGGCCGTACGGCTTCAGAGCTTCGGTAACCATGACGGGGCCGCTAAACAAGCATTACTATCGCGACCTTTCTGATATGATAACACAGGAACTTACAGGTCAGAACCACCGATACCGATGTTGATGATGGTCTTGATCTTCTTTCCGGTGTAACCCTTCCACTCGCCGCTTCGGACCTGCTCGGAGAACTCCTTCATGTGCTCAAGAACAGAGTTGACACCCTCGACGACGCTCTTGCCGTTGACCTGCATGGGCTCGTTGCTAATGTTGCGAAGAGCGGCATGGTAGACGGCGCGGTTCTCGGTGAAGTTGATGGGTTCACCAGCGAACATTTGGTCGCGGAGCTCCTCGACACCAGCTTCCTTGGCCAGCTTGACAAGGAGCTCGAGGGTCTCTTCGGTCAGGAAGTTCTTCGAGAAATCGAAGAGGATCTGAGAGTTGTCGACAGTGTTCTCGAAAAAGCGGCTGAACTTCTCGAAGCGCTGGGGGTCCTTCTCGAAGGCCTCCTTGAGGACGATGTTGCGACCCACGGAGCCATGGTGCTCTTGGAGCGCCTTCCAGGTGGAGAGCTCAGTGGCTTGTGAAAAGGAAGGCATTGTGGATGTGAGGATAGATGTGGCCTTCTAGAGGGATGAAGCTAGAAGAGAAGAACAAACGTCAGTGCGGGGCTAGCGGAAGGCGAGGGATGGCAGCAAGTAGAGTTCTTACCTGAGTTTAGATGAGGAAACTGAACGACAGAATCGAGGCAGGGAGTACTCAAATAAATAAATATGGGCGCTGAAAACAGGACCTTGGCAGAGGATGACGCTTTGGGAAGCTCAAGCTGTTGATGGCGTAACCGGCGTGTTGAGGTCCGTGGAGGGGCTGCCGTGGGGCAACTTTCTTGAGGATGCCAGATCTTTGCTCCTGGAAATTGTTCAATTAGCCGGTCAATCCTTCGATAATCACGATTAGCCGCTGCTGCTAAGGTACCTAATTAATCCTTCCCAGGGTCATCTGAACATCAGAGATTGTTCTGCGACCGGACTATCACCGTGTTGTGCGCTCTGTCCATATGTGGTTTGTCATACCTGCATTCTAGACTGCTACCAGCAATTGACTTTGACCTGGATGCCCGGGACATTCAGACTCTCTGGTGATCACTTATCGTTCCTCGAGATTCCCAGGGCCTGACAATTCCATTATCAATTCCTTACTTGAGCACCGGAGAATCAACGGCTTCCTCGGAAATATACCCCCGCCTCATCCACCCCTCGACTCCTCGAGGCGAGAAAGGAGCGCTGACTTACTCCGCGCTGCTATTCATTTATCATCCATTTCGCAGGCACTTAGTCCATTCGCCAATCAATTGGTCATGCTACCTGAGCTTGACTCTTGGGCATTTGCAGCTTGTCTGGTTGCATATGACGCTGACAAAGGGAGAAATAATCATGACCGGTTCCATAGGGCATATTTAGAAATGGTAAGCAATTGCCCAATGGTATTTTAGTAATCTTGCTTCACCATCAAGTCATAGTCGAGTATAGGACGAATATACAGTTGCCATTAATAGCATCTGCTCCGTGCTGTCTATGCATAAAGAGATGTCGCTGCCACTTTTGGCTGCAAGTGATGCCAAAATACCTGCTCCTCATCTGCCACGCTCCCGCGATCTTTGTACACGCATGAACACTACAACCACATCAACCATCTTTGTCGGACTGACTCTTGTTTACTTCATCTACATCTTTCCCAAGCGCGCCAGAATTGGTTTCTCTCGCACCGTACCAGGTGCCTGCTATCTAGTACTCGGCCATCTGTACATGAGCCGCGCTCTACTAACTACCCGCCCAGTTTGTTACGCTACCAAGACATACCTATATATTTGCGAGAAGACTGTTCAGACGCCACTTTCTTGACCATGATCCAGCGAATCAGCACTAACTATGTCATCACTGGCGTGCCATACCCTCTGATACCTATCTTGGAGAGTTAGTTAACCATCATCAGCCCTAGCTTCCCAAGATGTGAAAACGGTAGGTATAGCTCACTCAGTACATGAGGCATCACTAGGTTAACTGACCTGCTCTAGAAACGGCTAACTAGCAAACGAGTTTAGCGAAGATTGTCTTTGCTCAAGCGACTAGCCCTGTTGCGCAACTACCAAGCTGTAGCGGACTTCAAGACGTTCAGGGTTTCTCAGCATGTCCCCAAAGTCGAGGTAATATATATCCAGTGCGCGTTGCTATGTGGTGTTGATCTTGATGGCGATGAGTGTAGACACCGAATAGGCGGTGCGGAGAGCCGCGTCAACAGTATCCCGTTTGGGGCGGCGCCTATCCGAGATATCGACCAGCATCCTGGTCGGTATTCATTTGGCGACAAACGCACCGCGTTTGTAACCTCAGTTATATAAGGACGATGTAACTCCTAGGATAGTTCCTGAATCCAACAGTTCCAAAACTCTCATTCCCCCAATAGTTTCTTGGTAGCTTCGACTTTCTTAAATTTTGAGAACGCGGCATCCACTAGACCTTTCGCTCCGTCTGGGTAGAAAGGTCCGACTCGACGAGACTGGCGCGCAACTCTGCAAAAAGTGATTCTAAGGATCGACATGCAAGAGGCTCCTCGGAAGGAAATAAACAATGGATAATAACATCGGCCCCTTGGTGCGACAGCTCTGCTGCTATAGCAGCTCTGGTTTCTGACGGGGAGCTGATTACCAGGGCGACTTTTCCGGTAAGACGGGGCGGGCTTTTGGCTGAGTTTCCATGGCACATTTGGCAGTCGATAAAATGGGTAGAAATGTGGTTTTAACGCTCTCTTTCAGTTGCTGCGTTCTCCACACCATTCCTGACGCACGAGGGAAGGGCAAAAAATGGGTCGGCCATTCATAATCTCTTGCAAGTCCTTACCAAATGAGACCCTCGTCACCCCGGAGGCTATTGCACTGCCTCAAATATTGGCAACGCCATAGGAGTCCCCCTTCTCACCGTGCATTTCTTTTCCTGGCGCCCAACCCGTCCGTTCACACACAAGGAATTAGTACTGGTATAGCGGGGACGTCAGCTATCTGGTGATCGGAGCCTTCGGGATTTCGCTGTGGCATGTGGATATCCGGGCTTGGGGACTTTCAGTGTGTATTACGTGCAGAACATGGGGTGGCTCTACACCTGAGGAGCGGCAACCCTACCTAGTAATACACTTGATTTATCGGTGCACTATTACTTTTAACGGGCACCACTAGGTAAATGCAAGTTGGACGTTTGCAACATGAAGTCTGGACGAACACGAACTTGTCATACCTGCCAGAAGGCCTTCTCAAGACCAGAGCACCTAACACGCCATCTCCGCAGCCACACAAAGGAGAGACCTCTTTGAATGTTCAATATGCGGCAGAATTTACTCCCGAAGGTCCGTTATTTGCAACCATTCATTAGCATCTTGCTCACCTAGCTAGTGACGTGTTGAAACGCCACAAAAAGAGGCACCAAGAAGGACTGCCTTCATCACCAAAACGCCCTGAACGCAAAGCAGCTGTCCTCACACCATTATTGCCTGACGATCACAGCTCTACTGCTGGGAATAAGATACCCTTAAAAACCCGGAACCATCTACTGCCGAGCTATCTCGCTAGAACGATAACAGAGGATCTCAAGTTCCAATTCTCGCTGGCACGGAAACCACCTTCCAAAGCAAGCCGACCGACCCCGACGAAGTACAGAGGCTGGTGGAAGAGATGAAGAAGATGGGCAGTGGATTATGCCGGAGGGTCTGAAGCAAGGAACAAGGAGAGGTCTGGGACATTCCCTGAGGGTCAGAAGCCGGGGTTTGCGGATCTTGTATTTCAAGTGATGTCGTAATGGGTCAAGGTTGCGGATGAGTACGTCTGGAAAGAATTACTTGGGGTTGGGGATGGAGAGGTTAGGAAGCTGCGGGATGCACTAGACATACATGCCAAGTGGAAAGACAATAGAATGCGCCAAAAATGCTGCCGCGGTGCGGGCAGTCACTGCCTCCACGTCGACGAATGATCCTTGGGCCCCATTCTTGTACCCCTGTAGTAGTACTTGCATCCGCGTCGGACGCCGGCAGTACAGGGTTCCTAATCAAGGGCCATTTTGACACTGGTATGGATCAGTCCGACGTGTAAGAGCGATCCGCACCGGGGAGCTGGAACGCGGTAGAGTTAGGAGCGGCAGAAAGGGTGTCACAAAGTCATCATATAAAGTCTCCAGGAGGATTGCTAAACGTTAGAAGTCACTCGATCTCGCTGAGTCAAACGGCTGATGTTGGCGCATCGAATATCTCAGCGGTGTCATTATTGTCAGGAGTAATACCAGCAAGGACGGCGGCACCAAAGCCCATGAGGTTGGAGAAGGAACACTCTGGACTCCGAGTCTAGGCGAGTGTGATATACTACGTGAGCTAGTCGCCAAGGTGCCGTAATCGAGCGTGGACCATAGAAGTTCCTCGGGGTCATCGTCCAGATATGCCCCAAACCTGCCGGGTCTAGTAGAATAACAAACTTTCAGGAGCGAGAGTGAAGTCACGAGGTTTCGCGGACTAATCAAGAGCAGGTTAGTGGTATTGCGGCTAGGAACCATAAGAGGTACTGACCATAAGCCTTGCTAACCGGTCTAGAGCTTCAGTAGCACAATTGAAGTGGTTCAACTTGTCGCCCGCGTTGAATGGCATAAGCCATGATTGGCGTTTTCCCTAGAGGAGCAAGCTTAGCAACGGCATCATACCTGTATGATCAACTACCGCAAGCATATTCGCGGTCTGTTACGATATGCAAATTCATATTATTATCCGACACCAAGTCGTTGGCCAAAATAGATAGCCATGCCTCCCTGGCAAACAACTCCGAAGCCTCCGTGTTGTTCCGGTATAATACTCATGACTGGTAAACGGGACTGCTGTGACAAGAACGGCAAGAACTGCAAGAACTAAACAGCGAGGCAGTACTTGGGCCTGTAATTTTTGTTGAAAAGAGGGCTTGGAGGTAGGTATATGGTTGGTTGTGGACGTGCGAACTCTCCCTCTGACGGCTACCGATTAAAGAACAATTGTTTCCTATTCCATAAAACTAATATTCCTTTTGCCAAACATAGAGCAGGTATTGTCTCCCGACGATATAATTCCATATAGATCCTTTTCTCCAAGCGCCACCACGATCACGATCACCGGAAATCTGGATGTGGTGACACTGCTACAGGAAACATCGTGGTGGACAAAAATAGAGCTACTCCCTTATTATATGAACGGCACTATGCTATTGTGAATTTCTAAAAAAAAAAAAAAAAAAAAAAAAAAAAAAAAACTAAAAAAAAAGAGGCATATGTCTATGCATGTGACGGCTACACTGTGAGGATGTGTATTATATCGGTTGACCAGCGAATCCAGTATGAGGATTTTGAAAAGATAATTGAGAAATTTACATAAAGTATGGTTAGTCCAACTAACTACTTACTACATGGAAAGGCAGCTCCAGTCGATTTATGAATGTGTCCATCAAGCAGCCATCAGTGGCTGCGAAGACATACTGAAATTTCTAATTGGAAATCGAGAGGTTTTGCTTGACGAGAAACACTTTCCCCATTGCATTAAGACGACCCTGCCTTCACGCCGATGCGCTATGTACAGTACTACACATGCGCGGATCCTGTCTGAATCACGAGGAGAGCTGTTGGAGGGACAACTGCCTGGAATGCGTAGGCATAGCTACGGATACTTAATGTATTATGAAGTCTCACCCGAAGCGGCGTTCGGCCATCGAGAACGTTGTCAAATGGGACTATGAGGAGAATACTCTAACTACGGATATTGATTACTGGCCAGAATCATTGATTCTCCACTTGACGGAGGCCTCATCCAGTTGTTAAGATAGGTATCGTAAGAAGCGCCAATAATTTTGTATATGTACCACCAAATTACAGGATGATGCAATTTGTTATATACTTAGTAAAATCCACAAAATACATAGACGATTTGGCCTTATGATTCAGAGCGACCCTTTCATCCCATCCTCAGCCATCTTCAATACTGGCCTCATATTCTCTGGCTGCACTCTTTCCCATAGACTGCCTCTACCATCCTTGATCCCTTGATCATTTACCCTCCGAAACCACTGCTCAACATTCCTGATTCTGTTTGGATGAATCTTATCGAGCAACTCATAGTCTCTCTTAATGATCCCCTGATTTTTACCGGAGTCCTTCCACAGATTCCAAAACCCAGTGAAATTCTGCCGAATTGTCATGAAAGCTGGATCATTGGGATCTGAGTTATAGCCCCCACCCAGCTCTGCAGCCATGCTCAAAGGTCCCTTTGTCCAGTAGGTGTCCAGGTCCACGTCAATAAACAGCGCCGGGTGGCCTGTAACAGCCTCAAAAGCATGAGCGAGGTCCTTATAATGCACGTGTTCAACCGCAACCTCCAGGTCCAATCCATTGGCTTTATCGATGTTATCAAACAGCCAGCGGGCATAGAACGCGCAATCGTCCAGAGACACATGGGGTATGGCACCTGAGCCTAACGGGACCCGCCAAGTAAGAACCCCATCCTCCACTGTTGGAGACATAGGAGTCCCCATTGAAATTGTCATTTCAATATAGGGTCCAGTTGTAAAGACAGCGGCTTTAATCCGATCCTGGTTGAATTGGTTTTGGAAAAGCACCCATTCCGCAATCCGTCCTTTTCCGTCATAATGCCCACATCGGTACTTTGGATTATATCCACTCTTTTTGTACCCATAGTCCAGGTTTCCGTAGACGAAAAATTTGATACCTTCTTCAATAGCGAGTTCATAAGCGCGAACTGCCCAGTAGGTCTCGGTTTTCTCGCCACAGTTAAACCCATCTATGTTGATGTATGCGCCATCGCAACCACGGTAACCCCGGCGAAGATCGGGCTCGCTCGCGAATGACCCTTCGACAAATTCAACATTTCCAAGAGATTCCAGTTGCTTGGCACGAGGGGATGTCCTGTTGCGCGTGAGCACCCGAACCTGGTACTTCTTGTCACTCACTAGACCAGAGATGACCGGTATGCCCTGTGCGCCGGTCCCTCCAACAACAAATATTTTTGTAATTCCTCGTGATGCCATTTGGGCAATAAAGGCAGCGGTAAAAAATTGGAAAGTATAGTGAAAAGTTGACCTGTGTCGGTTGTGAGGTTGTCTGGCCGTTTTATGATCTAAATCAAGGGGCAAAACCCTGGGGTTGTTAGTTCCAGTACACCAACAATTATTGATCACAAAACTATGGATCAGTAAATATCCCTGTACACGTAGTTGAGACGTGGTAGTATCACTAATCATCTTACTTTGACATGCGTCGTACCACCACAACGGCGCCATTGACATATCAGGCCCGAGGCTGAACAATAAACGGGATTGCCAAGACGCGGAGCTAGTGGAAAGATAGCTTCAAGTCAAACCAAGGTCCTTGGAACCAGATGAGCCACTAACTTACCAACGAGGGCAGGATGACTAACCATCCCCGGTCGTTTCCCCATGAAGATTATATCATCTGAAAAGGGCTGATCATTGTGATCATCCCAGTGCAACAATGATTTGTGAACTACCCTGCTTAATTCGATTGATTTTTACTTATGTCACCACAACTGTCCCAACTAGCCTATGCGTCTTACATTACTTCTATCCATGTTTTCATCACAAAATAAGGTTGGAGTAAAGGAATTCCATGGGATAAAGCCAAGGGGTGACGTCAGTAAGGGCACAGGGTGACATTGTGCAGCATAACTGAGTGATGGTGGGCCCTAATAATGTAATTCCTGGGTGATCCAGCCACCCCAGTAGTTTAACACGTGGGATTTTAAGAAGGTGGCCAGATCACCCGGGAATTATGTTAGCTAACTAAAGCCAAAGAAAAAATAGTAATCAACCCGACGGTGCCGCCATGCCGATCTCGAAAGAAGCATGGATCACCCGGGAATTATGTTAGCTAACTACGGAGTAAAGCCAAAAAAAAAAAAAAAAATAGTAATCAACCCGACGGTGCTGCCATGCCGATCTCGAAAGAAGCTTCCGGAGTATCCATTATTTGATGAGTTAGTTCGTGATTGGAGGCCCAAAAAGTCTTACATAGAAGACCACGGAGTATTTATCGGCGTTTAGAGGGAAAATATCCTTTTCCTGGCAATTACCGACCGATCCAGCACTCGCCAAAAGTTATCAAAATATCCGACAGTTGAAGATGCGCGAAGATTACTACTGGGCCCTATATGGACATGCTTTGGGATGGCATGTTTGTGCCTACGCAGCAACCTGATGGGTCTCTTGTCTGGGCTAATCCCGCAAGTACGTCTTTCCTCCCTACCTCACTCAGTATGTCAATCGGACATGAACAGTAATTAATGTGAATTCTTATTTTATAGAATCTGGGAAAATACCTCTCATAGCTCTAGAGGATGTTGGGCCTTATTCTTTATGGCTGTTTGACAATCCACAAGAGTCCGCAGGAATGGACCTCAAAGTTGCAACAGATGAAGTTAGCTTCGCGGATATTGCAGCAGTGTTCACCAAGGTGACAGGAAAGAAAGGTGTACACAAGTATGTACCACTTGAGGAGTACTTGCCTATCGCCGAGCCATTTCCAAATGCGCCAGCAAATTTTGCTGCAGGACCAAACGCTGTCAGGGACGGATCAACAATGACATGGCGCCAGAATTTCTCGGTTTGGTGGAGGTACTGGGGTGAGGGCCATGCTGAATGCAGGGACATGGCTCTTTTGGATAGGATCCATCCTGACCGAATAAAGTCTTTGGGGGAATGGATGAGAAAGGTCCATTATGATGGACAGCAGAAGAATCTGTTGAAAGGAGTTGAAGATTTGAAAAGAGCTGCCGCATCAATGCAACAGCAACAGGTCTCTTCGTCAGCCTGATGTGAAAGAAAACACGCATCACCTTTGTCTACATGGCTTCATCATTCAAGTGTGCTTTTTGTTTGTGAGTCTCATAATGTATTTTAATGCGATAATATAATCAAACCAGTAGCCCTGGGCTTAAATAAAGCTTGAATCAGTTCAAAATAATCATACTTAGGTAGGGCTCGCTCTGGTGGTGCTATCGATAATTGGCACCTGGAAGCAGGCATGGATGCTTGCCACATGCCTACCAACATTTGATTTATTAGTCCTACTGTCACGGGCCAGTGCCTGATACCAGGCACGGGCTAGCGCCCGCACACGTGACCATGGCATGTTGACGGGAAGAACGTGACTAGAGAACTTCTCTTTCTTTAAGCTTTTCGTACACAGTTCATGGCCTAGCTAGATTAAATATAAGTCCAGCTTTAGCCCTTTACATACGAAAAGCTTCTGATTCTTAATTATTAATTAATACAACGAAACGCAAACAAATAATAATTAGAATAATAATAATACGTGACACTACCCCTAATGGCCATGCAGCCATAGGAGTTAACAAGCCCCCCTACATAGGCGTAGACGCTGCTATAGTAGATGGCATAGACCTAAGCTATATAGAATAAAGAATAGGAGTAATATATATTATATAATACTACTTAAGAAGAATAAATACAACGCCTTAAAGTAATACTAGAGTAATAGGTCTTCCTAGTAATAATAANCAGTCGTAGATGGTCTCCAGTCGTAGATGGTCTGCAGTCGTAGATGGTCTGCAGTCATAGATGGTCTGCAGTCCGAGGTTGTCTCCAGTCATAGATCGTCTCCAGTCGTAGATGGTCTCCAGTCGTAGATGGTCTGCGGTCGTAGATGGTCTGCAGTCCGAGGTTGTCTCCAGTCATAGATCGTCTCCAGTCGTAGATGGTCTGCAGTCATAGTGGTCTCCGTCATAAGTGGTCTGCAGTCCGAGGTTGTCTCCAGTCATAAGTGGTCTGCAGTCCGACCCGTCTGCGCTATGAGTATGTGAGTACTGTGGATGGGACTGTCTAGAACTGCCCCAGAAGCCCCGTCCTAAGGATTATCTTGGCTGCCTGTACTGCCATTGACGAGCTATACAAGACTTGCTTGATGTCCATGCATGGTTGTTTGCCTGTCCATATCCTATGTCGCTCATCCATCTAGTTCCTGCATTCGAGCAGGATGTGTTGAACTGTCTGTCGTCCGTAACCGCATTGGCAGGCGTCGGTGTCGGCCTTGTTGATGGAGTGGAGATAGCCACGCTTGCTATGGAGGGTTTCAGTCAAGGCACTGAAGACCATTGGGCCCATTGAAGAGCTTATCAGAGAAGCCCCTCACGAGGACCAATATCTTCTGCATCAGTCAGCAGATTATGCACAAAGGGGTTTCATTAATAGAGCGCTCTAGAATTATACTATCGGTGTGCTATAAGCAAATAATGTGTCCATATTGTAGAGTATGCTGAATTGAAGAGAATGTTCGAGACATGTTGAAATATACCATGTTACGTTGGGCTTTCTCAACCCCAAACTAAGAGAGGAATATCATCGCCCCCTAAATAGATCTATCGAAATGTCATGCTTCAAGATGCACGAGATCAGCTTACCTAACCCTCACGTTTAGACTAACTAAGTTAAGTAGAATTTTTATCTTGAATATTTAGTCCAATCACACTTCTCTCCTCCGAAGAGGCTCCCCCACCTAGCTCTCTGACTAGACATGTACCAGTCCAATCACAGGCTTTCCCCTTCGAAGCTCACTGGGGTTCCCCAGCGAGACAAGCTCAGCGAGTTTTATCCCTTCGCCTGGGAATCTGCATACCAATCAGTCCAGGCTATGGACTGGGTAATAATCCCTAATCCCATTTAACAATGTGACGGTTCAAA